>CM067319.1:18664777-18694535 GCA_034231615.1 Meghimatium bilineatum | reverse complement strand
AGATAGATAGATAGATAGATAGATGGATGGATAGATGTCATCTACGCATTCTATAGATAACGAAATGCCTAACGTAAGCAAGATATCTAAGTCCTGTATTGAATTTGTGATGACAAGATTGAAACCGTCAATGAAGTCCTCTTGCTAGTTACAGCTCATTATAAATAGTACAGCCAAACTAGACCAGAATACCTTTCAACAGGGGTCATCTATTTCAATGTATATAACTACATCAAACTAGACAAGAACAGATTCCACCACGTCCATATATGGATGGATCCATCCACGTCCACGACTCTTTTAATGGAAGTATATTACATATGTGGAAAACTCGCAGATTAAACAAAAAAGGCATTTTCTAGCCAAGAGTGAAATATTATACACATATATCCCACAGAAGACGGATGTGTCGGGCCATTGACGCAAATAAAACGGCGGCACAACGCATTTCCATTCTCTGGACTACATTCTGCTGGAAATCTAGTATGGGTATTGCCCTGCTAGAGATTCAGCGGGAGTTTGAGAATGAACGCTGAAGAAGAAGAAGATACATATGTAGAGAACAAGAAATAATAAGAGGCCTAGTTTATTGGGGGGGGGGGTTCCTGAGCCACACAGGTCCCCACCCCTTTCCCCAATTGACATCGGACACGCTGACACTGGTTAGTCTCTAAACGAAGCAAACCATTTAAACCGACATAATACTTTATTTTTACTGGCAACGGGGACACACATCTGGAAAAATATGTAACATGATGATAGTTGCTAAGGGAATTAAAAAAACCCGTGT
Source organism: Meghimatium bilineatum (assembly GCA_034231615.1). Classification (NCBI taxonomy): domain Eukaryota; kingdom Metazoa; phylum Mollusca; class Gastropoda; order Stylommatophora; family Philomycidae; genus Meghimatium; species Meghimatium bilineatum. The sequence continues at coordinate 18,693,745 of CM067319.1, read as the reverse complement.
TCATCGCACCACCCCCTAGAAACTGCTTCAACAATCACCCCCAATTATATTGCACCTCGAAGGTTGTGGTTAGCTCAATCACAACCTCAGGATTTTTTCTATGGCCAAAATGCTCTCTAATACAACCACATAGCACTCATGTCCTCGATTGCACAGAGTGCACCTCATTGCAGCAGCTGAAATAGATGAACACATTGACGATACTAAAACTAACTTCAAAAAGTAAACATGCCTTCATTGGGTACGTTTTTGATTATTGTCTGGCTGTTCATTGAACACTATTTATATAATTGAAGTCGTCCGTCAAAAATAGCTAAGGCCGACCTATGAAACTCAGGGCAATAATAATAAGCAGCCTTCTAGGTCATCAGTCCACATGTCGTGACTTGAGCCCGGTCATGCTACAAGGGTAGATATTAAATGTCCATGATAATTGGGTTATTTTTGCACAAGGATTGGGAATCCCCGATTCATTCTGACCTCGAATATTACACAATAAATTCCCGATGATCTATTATTAGAAATATGTAGCAGGTTACCTCGTTCTGACAGATAAACACAGTATTATCCGTGACTCTCACCATGGAAGTCATACGAGCAGAATCAAAACAAGCTTTCATACCTGACAATTTTGATTAATGCCGTGTTTTTAATTAGTCAGTATGTATATATTTTGTGTCGCCTGCCAACGACAAACAACGAAATACACAGAAATAATAATAAATATGACGTTAACAGGTTTGTTTCGATCGAAACCGTCGGTAGTATATAAGAAGATCATGTTTTGATTCTTTTCGCAGGTCTTCTAATGCGAGAGTACGGCATATCCAAATATTTGTTGATATTGGTTTGTTAATCAGTTTATTCAGGATATAACCGAACACGTTACAGTATAAGGTTGAAAAAAAGGAGAATAAGTTTAATCACCATCCAACAAGTTTTAAAAACTTGGTTGATCGTATTCACAGTTGCCGTTAAGCGTAGGAATGGGACCTGTTGTTCCAAGGCCAGATGAGTCGCCTTGGTTGCATTAAGTCCATGTTTGTTCAAGGCTATATTGACATTTTCTATCCACCGTTTTCTTGGTCTACCTTTGGCCTTATGTCCGGATATTCTTTTGTTATATGCTCTTATTGGTAATTTGTTTAAACCAAACTTAAACAATATAATTTGGGAATAATGCAATTATTTTGGTCAAAAGTCACCAAATAGGCCAAAATAAATTCCAGGAGCAGTAGCTGTTAAAAATAGCAAATTTTGAGACGTGTGACCATAAATAAAATGGCCAATATGGCAACCCTGTTATAAACTTTAAAAGCACCGCATGATGAATGACTATATATGATCATAGTTTCTATTTTCTACAATAGATATAGATTGGGAATATTACTTTACAAATATCATTGCAATTCTCAGGAAAGTAATCCCGTGTCCAGGCTATCCACTAGATATATCCACCAATTCATAGAAATGCTGCAGTATTTCCTTTAATATAGACTTTACAGAGGTCTAGTACTACAATATATAACAGTATTGATAAATCTATAATGTACGGATAGCCCCTAGCAGCCACGTTGATATCACTCGAAATTTGATACGTTGTGATCGCTCAAATGTTGATATGTTGATATCGCTCGAAAGTTGATACGTTAATATCGCTCGAAAGTTGATACGTTAATATCGCTCGAAAAAGTTGATACCTTGAGATCGCTCACATTCACATAGTTCTCTTTGTTTTAGAAACCTCGCTTTGGCTTGAAACGAGTAAATACATCTAATTGAGAACACAGTTATCAAAATAAAACAATGCAGAACAAACATGACACACACTGCTACTTACTGATGATGTAGTCGTAACTGGCGTTAATCTTTGTAGCTAGATGTTCTCCGGGTCTTTCGCCGCAGCTGAGGAATTGGTAAGCTATAGCCGCTACAGCGGCGACAACTACCAACGCAATAGCACTCGACATAGTGATGCCTGATCGTCTGTGCGCACTGATGAGATGTGGTTAGACCTGAAGCGTAATGAAGACTGCGGGACGACCGAATGTCAAACGAATGAATATCCCTAGCACTAACTCGGTTTAAGTAGTTGTCGGTGGAGCATGCCTGACATTGGGTCGATCTATGGCCTACTTTTATGTAGAGGTAACGTGCACGGATGTCAATAATGACAAGGAGTGTTTCCTTGACCTGATACTAGTGACAACAGCCACAAAAATGTAGCAAATAATTAATATATACCATTCAGCAAAAATTGCACACTTATTCGAACCGTTTTTAGTCTGCCACACATTCAATCACTCACTCACTTCCTTCGCAATCACTCATTTATTGAATCATTCACATAATTCTTCATTATTGAATTCACATACACTCATTAATTTACTAATCATTATCTGTTGTGCTCACTATTTCACTCATTAGTACTCTCGTTAATTCATCCATGTATTTATTAAACCACTCACACTTTCACTTATTGGTATTCTCACTAATTCATTCATGTATTTATTAAACCACTCACACTTTCACTTATTGGTATTCTCACTAATTCATCCATGTATTTATTAAACCACTCACACTTTCACTTATTGGTATTCTCACTAATTCATCCATGTATTTATTAAACCACTCACACTTTCACTTATTGGTATTCTCACTAATTCATCCATGTATTTATTAAACCACTCACACTTTCACTTATTGGTATTCTCACTAATTCATCCATGTATTTATTAAACCACTCACACTTTCACTTATTGGTATTCTCACTAATTCATCCATGTATTTATTAAACCACTCACGCTTTCACTTATTGGTATTCTCACTAATTCATCCATGTATTTATTAAACCACTCACACTTTCACTTATTGGTATTCTCACTAATTCATCCATGTATTTATTAAACCACTCACACTTTCACTTATTGGTATTCTCACTAATTCATCCATGTATTTATTAAACCACTCACACTTTCACTTATTGGTATTCTCACTAATTCATCCATGTATTTATTAAACCACTCACACTTTCACTTATTGGTATTCTCACTAATTCATCCATGTATTTATTAAACCACTCACACTTTCACTTATTGGTATTCTCACTAATTCATCCATGTATTTATTAAACCACTCACACTTTCACTTATTGGTATTCTCACTAATTTATCCATGTATTCATTAATCAACTTGCGCATACGTTTTACAGCTCACTCGCAAATTCGCATAATCAATCCTAGAACCCCTCACAAGTTCTTCTAAACTGGTGTTTCCCAACGAGGGGCCCACACCCCACAGAGGGGCAATTTTATTATTCAACGGGGCAATTCGAAAAAAAAATTGTACTTGAGTTTTAGTTTTCAATTATATGTTTTGAAAATTTACTTTCTGTTTAAAAAAAAAATAATTTCCTAGAGATTTCTTCATAAAAATTAAGTCTTGTGTCCTGAACAAATTGTAATTAGGCTTCATTTAGAGAATAATTCCATTTGTGAATATAAAACATTATATAAATATGACATATGAGGGCATCATAATTTTAGAAATTCCTAGGTGTGTCACGGTAAAAAAAAATGTTGGGAAACATTGGTTTAATCCATCACACATTTGCCTAATCACTCATACGCTCGGCTAATCACTCACATAGTCTTCTAATAGCTCACACTTTCACCTAATAGCTCACACTTTCGTTTAATCACATAATGACCCACACATTCGTCTAATAACACATTCAAACCTTGAATTTCCGTAAACTAATTCACTGACTTTTCACACAAAACTTTCACATACAAATATCAGCGGTGACACACAAACGAGTTAAGATAATGTAATTTGTTATAGATTACTCAATCCTGCTACGAGAGTATCAGACCTCATGTGGTCCATGTATAGTTTAGGTTCTGGGTCATATACGGGGCTGTCCATAAATTACGTGAACGAATAGGAAGAGTCTCAAAATATTTGAGTTGGTGACAATGAAATGAGGGAAAGGGAGGAGGAATTGGAAAAAAGTTGACATAAACAAAGCATTTTTTATACACCAATTACTTTTATCAATTTGCAAATAAATGTACAAATTATAAATATTATGTCGTTTTTTTGACTCAATGTTTTTGCTGGGTGGAAGAGCTGCACGGCGGGAGAAGTATGTTTTAACATAATTAAGTAGGTGGGGGTGGGATAGATTGTTGACAAATGAAGGGGCGGGGAGAGCCAAAAATTGCCAAAATAAAGTGTTGACGTGTTTTATAGACAACACTTACACTACATTGTTAAAAGAATAGATCCCTAAAACAAAAGGCTTCTCATTTGGTGGTGTGTGACCTTTTTCGTGAAAACCACTTTACTTTGAGTAATACCGTGTATTAGTAGCAGTTGGGAAAGGGGGGGAATCCAACCCCAACAATGTGAGGTTTGAAATTAGTACAACATATAATTCTAAATGTAGTGACTCAGATAGATGGTCATCCCTCTTGCCCTTCTGTCCATAATTTACGTCAGCAAGGGGGGTGTTGGATGTGTCTGAATAGTGTGACAGTTGCTGATAAGGACAAGAAGACTGACAAAATTTGACTTTAACCAAACTGTTTTATGAACCAATCAAATTTGAAATAATTTCTTCAAATCTGAAAATAATCATGAAGATGATTTCTTACTTTCCTTTTAATGAATTTTTTTGAAGATGATTTCTTACTTTCCTTTTAATGAATTTTTTTGAAGATGATTTCTTACTTTCCTTTTAATGAATTTTTTTGAAGATGATTTCTTACTTTCCTTTTAATGAATTTTTTTGAAGATGATTTCTTACTTTCCTTTTAATGAATTTTTTTGAAGATGATTTCTTACTTTCCTTTTAATGAATTTTTTTGAAGATGATTTCTTACTTTCCTTTTAATGAATTTTTTTGAAGATGATTTCTTACTTTCCTTTTAATGAATTTTTTTGAAGATGATTTCTTACTTTCCTTTTAATGAATTTTTTTGAAGATGATTTCTTACTTTCCTTTTAATGAATTTTTTTGAAGATGATTTCTTACTTTCCTTTTAATGAATTTTTTTGAAGATGATTTCTTACTTTCCTTTTAATGAATTTTTTTGAAGATGATTTCTTACTTTCCTTTTAATGAATTTTTTTGAAGATGATTTCTTACTTTCCTTTTAATGAATTTTTTTGAAGATGATTTCTTACTTTCCTTTTAATGAATTTTTTTGAAGATGATTTCTTACTTTCCTTTTAATGAATTTTTTTGAAGATGATTTCTTACTTTCCTTTTAATGAATTTTTTTGAAGATGATTTCTTACTTTCCTTTTAATGAATTTTTTTGAAGATGATTTCTTACTTTCCTTTTAATGAATTTTTTTGAAGATGATTTCTTACTTTCCTTTTAATGAATTTTTTTGAAGATGATTTCTTACTTTCCTTTTAATGAATTTTTTTGAAGATGATTTCTTACTTTCCTTTTAATGAATTTTTTTGAAGATGATTTCTTACTTTCCTTTTAATGAATTTTTTTGAAGATGATTTCTTACTTTCCTTTTAATGAATTTTTTGAAGATGATTTCTTACTTTCCTTTTAATGAATTTTTTTGAAGATGATTTCTTACTTTCCTTTTAATGAATTTTTTTGAAGATGATTTCTTACTTTCCTTTTAATGAATTTTTTTGAAGATGATTTCTTACTTTCCTTTTAATGAATTTTTTTGAAGATGATTTCTTACTTTCCTTTTAATGAATTTTTTTGAAGATGATTTCTTACTTTCCTTTTAATGAATTTTTTTGAAGATGATTTCTTACTTTCCTTTTAATGAATTTTTTTGAAGATGATTTCTTACTTTCCTTTTAATGAATTTTTTTGAAGATGATTTCTTACTTTCCTTTTAATGAATTTTTTTGAAGATGATTTCTTACTTTCCTTTTAATGAATTTTTTTGAAGATGATTTCTTACTTTCCTTTTAATGAATTTTTTTGAAGATGATTTCTTACTTTCCTTTTAATGAATTTTTTTGAAGATGATTTCTTACTTTCCTTTTAATGAATTTTTTTGAAGATGATTTCTTACTTTCCTTTTAATGAATTTTTTTGAAGATGATTTCTTACTTTCCTTTTAATGAATTTTTTTGAAGATGATTTCTTACTTTCCTTTTAATGAATTTTTTTGAAGATGATTTCTTACTTTCCTTTTAATGAATTTTTTTGAAGATGATTTCTTACTTTCCTTTTAATGAATTTTTTTGAAGATGATTTCTTACTTTCCTTTTAATGAATTTTTTTGAAGATGATTTCTTACTTTCCTTTTAATGAATTTTTTTGAAGATGATTTCTTACTTTCCTTTTAATGAATTTTTTTGAAGATGATTTCTTACTTTCCTTTTAATGAATTATTTTGTTCTGATTTTAATTTTTGTGTGGACACAGTTAAGCAGAGAAGTCCATGAATTGTTGATGGTTGTTGACAAGAAGGTGCGGTAAAAAAAATTGACAACAAATGGTTGAGGTAATTTATTGACAGCCACTTACAGATCCTGCTCATTATCTGGACAATGTTCAGCACCTGGTGTCCACATGCACAACAGGTACACTTGTCAATGTGTTTATCAGGTGTTGCTTTGTTTCCACACAGAGTTATCGCTCTTTTAAGAGTGCTAGATAAACTACTGGAGTATACTTAACGGATACTTCACTGTTTCAGCTTTTTAAAAATTATTTTACACTTTGTCTTCATATGCACATTTCTTTTCTTATTTAAAAAAAAGTATCTTATCAGAATTGGACTGATCCAGTCATTCGCAAATTTAAAATATGATTGTCAATATTCGTGTTCTTACTTTTTTTCTTCTGTTTATCTTGATTTTTTATTCTTCTGCATGTTTTTCTTCTTTTATATTTTTTTCTTCTGCCTATTTCTTCTTCTGCTAGATCTGTTTAGATCTTTCTGTGTCTTTTTCTTTTTCTACGTACTTTTCTTCTGCCCTGTGCTTCTTCTGTGTGTTTTGCTCCTTCACTAGAGTTTTCTTCTGCGTATTTTCCTTTCTCTGTGTGTTTTGCTCCTTCACTAGAGTATTCTTCTGCGTATTTTCCATCTTCTGTGTGTTTTGCTCCTTCACTAGATTTTTCTTCTGCGTATTTTCCTTCTTCTGCTAGTTTTCTTCTTTTGTGTGTTTTTCTTCATCTGTATGTTTTTCTCCTCCGGCGTGTTTTTCTTCTTCAACGCGTTTCTTTCTGCGTGTTTTTCTGTTTCTGTGTGTCTGTAACAGAAAAGGTGTTTGAGGAATGATGATTACACATGTACAGTATATGTAGAAGCGAAACACCAGAGTTACAATATATACATAACCAGTTTGATTATTTTTCAACGACCTGGTTTACAAAATCAAGGTTACAACGTTCAGTGTTACAACATCTATAATTCTAATGTACAACATCTTAAGCATATCGCACATTTCTTAAATTACTTGATTGCTGCTAATACATTCATTCGTCCTGTTCAGCAAGCTAAGATTCTTCATCTACATAACCTTCATACTCCCCGCCTGGTGATGGTAAGCGGATATAATTTACAACCCGAGGTCCATATATCACAATGCTTGTCTATTCTAAACAGCCGTGTGGCGAACATAATAACAATCGTTGCATCCTATCTGCCTTGTAGAGGACGCAGAATTTCTAAGTTCAAGTTCTGCGAATTGTGTGATGCTACTTTGACGTTCGAAAATTTTAGGTTCCCAATATTTGTTCAACTCCTTGAAACTGTTCCGATTATCCGCTATCCAGCGAAAAGCCAGGCTTACGTGAAGACTTACAACCTCCCAACTTAGAGCTATTCAAGCTTGAATCTAACTATCTAACAATTTCTAAGCACTTCTACTAAACTAACTCTAGCTATCCGGGAATCTCTTCCGTCCTACACATCGGCTTACAGCAGATTTTTTTTGCGACTTCTCGTCCCTCTAACTCCTTTGAATCCTAGATTCATGCCAAATCGCCAAGTTCTCCCAAACTTAGCAAACACTTTCTATCAATCAGAATGCTTCATACATCTCACATACTCCCATCTGGTCTCACCCGCGCACTTTTTGTTCATTATACACAAAGATGAGACAAGTCATTACATAATCACATGTTTGCACACTATACTTTCTATCGGAATCGTGTATTTCCTTAGACATAGCATCTTTAATTCTTTGTGCACGCTTAATGAATGCCTGGTGTCCAAAAACACATTATTGTTATGCCCGACCAGATTCTGTAAATGTGGCGGAGAATGAACAATGCCTAGTGACTCGCCAGTCCGTCTTTACGCGACTGCATCATCTGTAATAGCTGGTTATTTTAGCGCTGAGCCCTATCACACAATATTATTACATGAGCCATTATGGGCGGTCATGTAACATATCGTAGTATTTTACACTGTCAATCCCCCGTTGTCGGTTAAGGGTTCTCACTATCTACTGTGATGCCCTCAGCTTGTGACGGGTTCTCGCTTCTTGCTGAGATGTACCTACCCAACTCTGGCACCCGTGTTATCTTCTGCTGCGTGTTTTTATCAATTTGCGTGTTTCCCTTTTTTTCGTTTTTCACCGTTTGTGTGTTGTGCTCCTTCTGCGTGTTGTTTTTCTTCTGTGTATTTTTCTCCTGCTGCGAGTTTTTCTTCTGTGTGTTTTTCTCCTGTTGCGAGTTTTTCTTCTGTGTGTTTTTCTCCTGCTGCGAGTTTTTCTTTTGTGTGTTTTTCTCCTGCTGCGAGTGTTTCTTCTGTGTGTTTTTCTCCTGCTGCGAGTTTTTCTTCTGTGTGTTTTTCTCCTGCTGCGAGTTTTTCTTCTACATTTGCCCCTTCATCGTGTATTGCTCCATCGTGTTACACTCCTTCTGTGTATTTGTCATCTGCCTTTTCTTCGTTCTGTATTCGTTATGAAACTCCTTACTGTATTAGGATAAAGTACTTCTTCTTCTTCTTGTTCCATGTTCGCTCATTCAATCATATTGAGCTCTCTTATACAAGTTGCCGACTGTCTCATGCTTGTCACATCGCTATACAGTTTTTCCCGTATGCAGGTCGTGGATGGCCCCATATCTGCTCTACTTCCTTCATGGATACGATAGTCTTGTAGTGCACGTTCTACATTTCCGCTTGAACACACGTTACAGAAATAATAGAACATAACAGGATTTCTATCCATATCAATGTCGTATGTTAATCAGAAAGGTATATAGTTTGTCAAATTGGTGAATAGACTGATTCTCAAATCACATAAGCCAAGGTGAGTGATGCTGTTTGAGATCAGCACGCAGAATTATTCCGGAGAAGGATTTTAGTAAATAGTATACGTGAAATTTCAGCTATTTGTAGTAACTTTCGCCTAATTTTAGTAACAGCCTCTTCTTTATGTGATTTATTTACAAGTCCATGTGTATCAAGGTGTATGAGATACAGCACACCACAGTATTAGGGCAAAGGGCAGAGGTCGACGAGTGGCTGAATCACTTACTAACCAACAAACCAACTAACAAATCAAGCAACTAACAAGTTGTAGATTGGAAGCATATCTATCTATACACCATTTAGCTCCCAGTGGAGCATAGGTCCTCAACAAACCTCCTCCATATATTCTTATCTTTAGCTAGACTTATTATATCTTCCAGCTCGTTCCATGTTTTATCAATCCTTTGTGTCTCTGGATCTAAGTGTTTCCTCCTTTCATTTCTTAGTCTTTCTTTTTTTCCTCTTTTTGTGCGGCGTCAGAACAATGCGCGTCTGGCAATGTTTTCTTTTATGTTTTTAATGTATATTATACCCATTTTATGCGCCATTACATTGGAGTCCATCCTCTATTGGAGTTTGCTTAATTCTTGACATAATTTCACCATTGAAGATCTATAATACTATCTCAAACCTTCTATTCTCATAACCTTCTATTCAAAGCAGACACCCATTGACATTGAATATTAACAGCAGCCAGATATAATTTAGCTTAAAGAAGGTATGTTGTGTTGAAACGTTGGCTTATTTAATAATAATTTGTTCACTGTTCACCCCGTGTACTTTAATCCCAACTCGTTCAAATAGATTAAAGGTATTGTTGCTGGCAGTTTAAAGAACTCGTGGAATCCAAGAGATAAGCGTCGTATGTAAAGACGTTAAAGTCACGTGAGAAAAATGGTAAGAAAAGAGAAAAAATACATTCAAGGAACATAAGATTATTTGTTTAACTCTTGTGACATTGTGAAGTTTTCTTGATAAGTTACCATAAGTGCTGAATTATTCAACATTGTCTAGTTGCGGACATTGTTGAGACGGCACTAATGGTTGTTGTCGGATGACTTTGCATATGTGTGCATACCTGGATCTTCAGTTTTCTTTTTCCTTCTCCTATTCATTATTTTTGGTTGTGTTTTCTGTCTTTCTTTACTTTCGCAGTACTTCTATTTATTCTTCTGAGTTCCTTCTGAAACGTTTACCTGCACAAAAGATGTATGCTGGAAAAACGGTGTTTTATGTTAGGTGCAGCACGACTGCATAATCTGTTCTTTTAAGTTACACACTTCCAACCTCAGAATTTATTTTCAGGGTTTCTTTTATTCACTACGGCTGTGGTTTACATTTTTTTCTTTTACCAATCGCTCATTTTCAATTTAAAATTTCTTTCTGCAGCCACAATTCTCCAAAAACGTCTAGCAGGTATGTTTTGTTTAGTAGTTGTATTTTGTCTAGGTTACTCTAGATGTGTTTTGTCTAGACAATGTATTTGGTCTAGACTATATGTTTTGTCTGGCTATGTGTTTTGTCTAGACTACGTGTATTTTTCAAGACTATATGTTTTGTCTGGCTATGTGTTTTGTCTAGACTACGTGTTTTGTCTAGACTATGTGTTTTGTCTAGGCTACAATACACGATGTGCTTTGTCTAGTCGATGTGTCTTTTTAGCCTATATGTTTTGTCTAGCCGATGTGTTTTATCTAGCCGATGTGCTTTGTCTAGACGATGTGTCTTGTCTAGCCGATGTGTTTTGTCTAGACCAGGGCTATTCAATTGGCGGCCTGCGGGCCAAATCCGGTCCGCGGAGGCCTAGCAAGCTGCCCGAGGATCATTGCTAAAACAGTGAAATAAAGTTATAAAAAGCCTAATTGTATAAAATCATTCAATGTGGTTTTTATAATTCTGGTCCGTGATGATCCCTATTCTCTACATTATGGCCCCAGAGTAAATATAGTTGAATAGCCCTGGTCTAGACGATATGTTTTGTCTAGACGATGTGTTTTGTCTAGAAGAGGTGTTTTATCTAGCCGATGTGTTTTGTCTAGACGAGGTGTTTTATCTAGCCGATGTGTTTTGTCTAGACGATGTGTTTTGTCTAGACGATGTGGCTTGTCTAGACGATGTGTTTTGTCTAGACGATATGTTTTATCTAGCCGATGTGTTTTGTCTAGTAGAGGTGTTTTATCTAGCCGATGTGTTTTGTCTAGACGATGTGTTTTGTCTAGACGATGTGGCTTGTCTAGACGATGTGTTTTGTCTAGCCGATGTGTTTTATCTAGACGATATGTCTTGTCTAAACGATGTGTTTTGTTTAGCCGATGTGTTTTGTCTTGATGATGTGTTTTGTCTAGACGATGTGTTTTGTCTAGCCGATGTGTTTTGTCTAGCTGATGTGCTTGCTGCTACAAATTATGCTTCAGCGACGCACCCACCAGGTATTTTGGCTCTTGTGAAAGCTCCGCGTACTGTTTTACATAAAGTAACAGCATTTCTGTTGTGACGTTTCCGAATATTGCTATTGTCCCATCAGACCAGGCAGCAGGTTTTGCTTTTGGAGCTGCGTTTTATTTTGTTAAATAATTTCCGATTTTGACACTTTAATAAACCCCTTCAGGCGTGTCCATGGACTTCATAATTGTTCATTTATTCTATGTCTCAGTGGGGATTGGGGAGTCGTGGCTATCGGTTACAAAAACTGCCCTACACTTGTATTCTGCTACATTTTCTCACCCACCACACACAATACTTCTTCCCAGAAAATTGCACCACACCAACATAAAAATCACCCATGACAGTACATCGGTACGAGGTGTTTCCGTGTCTCTTCACTTTATTAAATTTTCTCACATTCTACTGTTCTAAGTAGCAATCACTTACATCTCTGCAATCACTAACATCTCTGCAACAACTAACATCTCTGCAATCACTATCATATTTTCAATCACTAACATCTCTGCAATCACTAACATCTCTGCAACAACTAACATCTCTGCAATCACTAACATATTTTCAATCACTAACATCTCTGCAACAACTAACATCTCTGCAATCACTAACATATTTTCAATCACTTACATCTCTGCAATCACTAAGATCTCTGCAACAACTAACATCTCTGCAATCACTAACATCTCTGCAATAAATAACATATTTTCAATCACTAACATCTCTGCAACAACTAACATCTCTGCAATCACTAACATCTCTGCAATCACTAACATATTTTCAATCACTTACATCTCTGCAATCACTAACATATTTTCAATCACTAACATCTCTGCAACAACTAACATCTCTGAAATCACTAACATCTCTGCAACAACTAACATCTCTGCAATCACTAACATCTCTGCAATCACTAACATCTCTGCAATCACTAACATATTTTCAATCACTAACATCTCTGCAACAACTAACATCTCTGCAATCACTAACATCTCTGCAATCACTAACATATTTTCAATCACTTACATCTCTGCAATCACTAACATCTCTGCAACAACTAACATCTCTGCAATCACTATCATATTTTCAATCACTAACATCTCTGCAATCACTAACATCTCTGCAACAACTAACATCTCTGCAATCACTAACATATTTTCAATCACTAACATCTCTGCAACAACTAACATCTCTGCAACAACTAACATCTCTGCAACAACTAACATCTCTGCAATCACTAACATCTCTGCAATCACTAACATCTCTGCAATCACTAACATCTCTGCAATCACTAACATCTCTGCAATCACTAACATATTTTCAATCACTAACATCTCTGCAACAACTAACATCTCTGCAATCACTAACATCTCTGCAATCACTAACATATTTTCAATCACTTACATCTCTGCAATCACTAACATCTCTGCAACAACTAACATCTCTGCAATCACTAACATATTTTCAATCACTAACATCTCTGCAACAACTAACATCTCTGCAACAACTAACATCTCTGTAACAACTAACATCTCTGCAACAACTAACAACTCTGTAACAACTAACATCTCTGCAACAACTAACATCTCTGCAATCACTAACATCTCTGCAATCAATAACATCTCTGCAACAACTAACATCTCTGCAATCACAAAAATCTCTGCAACTACTAATATCTCTGCAACAACTAACATCTCTGCAACAACTAACATCTCTGTAACAACTAACATCTCTGCAACAACTAACATATCTGTAACTACTAACATCTCTGCAACAACTAACATCTCTGCAACAACTAATATATCTGCAACAACTAACAACTCTGCAACAACTAACATCTCTGCAATCACTAACATCTCTGCAATCACTAACATATCTGCAACAACTAACATCTCTGCAATCACTAACAGCTCTGCAACAACTAACATTTCTGCAACAACTAACATCTCTGCAATCACTAACATCTCTGCAACAACTAACATCTCTGCAATCACTAACATCTCTGCAACAACTAACATCTCTGCAATCACTAACATCTCTGCAACAACTAACATCTCTGCAATCACTAACATCTCTGCAATCACTAACATCTCTGCAACAACTAACATCTCTGCAATAACTAACATCTCTGCAATCACTAACATCTCTGCAACAACTAACATCTCTGCAACAACTAACATCTCTGCAACAACTAACATCTCTACAATCACTAACATCTCTGCAACAACTAACATCTCTGCAACAACTAACACCTCTGCAACAACTAACATCTCTGCAATCACTAACATCTCTGCAACAACTAACATCTCTGTAACAACTAACATCTCTGCAACAACTAACATCTCTGCAACAACTAACATCTCTGCAACAACTAACATCTCTGCAACAACTAACATCTCTGCAATCACTAACATCTCTGCAATCACTAACATCTCTGCAAGCACTAACATCTCTGCAACAACTAACATCTCTGCAGTCACTAACATCTCTGCAATCACTAACATCTCTGCAATCACTAACATCTCTGCAAGCACTAACATCTCTGCAATCACTAACATCTCTGCAATCACTAACATCTCTGCAATCACTAACATCTCTGCAACAACTAACATCTCTGCAATCACTAACATCTCTGCAATCACTAACATCTCTGCAATCACTAACATCTCTGCAATCACTACCATCTCTGCAATCACTAACATCTCTGCAACAACTAACTTCTCTGCAATCACTAACATCTCTGCAATCACTAACATCTCTGCAACAACTAACATCTCTGAAATCACTAACATCTCTGCAATCACTAACATCTCTGCAATCACTAACATCTCTGCAACAACTAACATCTCTGCAATCACTAACATCTCTGCAACAACTAACATCTCTGCAACAACTAACATCTCTGCAATCACTAACATCTCTGCAACAACTAACATCTCTGCAACAACTAACATCTCTACAATCACTAACATCTCTGCAACAACTAACATCTCTGCAACAACTAACACCTCTGCAACAACTAACATCTCTGCAATCACTAACATCTCTGCAACAACTAACATCTCTGTAACAACTAACATCTCTGCAACAACTAACATCTCTGCAACAACTAACATCTCTGCAACAACTAACATCTCTGCAACAACTAACATCTCTGCAATCACTAACATCTCTGCAATCACTAACATCTCTGCAAGCACTAACATCTCTGCAACAACTAACATCTCTGCAGTCACTAACATCTCTGCAATCACTAACATCTCTGCAATCACTAACATCTCTGCAAGCACTAACATCTCTGCAATCACTAACATCTCTGCAATCACTAACATCTCTGCAATCACTAACATCTCTGCAACAACTAACATCTCTGCAATCACTAACATCTCTGCAATCACTAACATCTCTGCAATCACTAACATCTCTGCAATCACTACCATCTCTGCAATCACTAACATCTCTGCAACAAATAACTTCTCTGCAATCACTAACATCTCTGCAATCACTAACATCTCTGCAATCACTAACATCTCTGCAACAACTAACATCTCTGCAATCACTAACATCTCTGCAATCACTAACATCTCTGCAATCACTAACATCTCTGCAACAACTAACATCTCTGCAATCACTAACATCTCTGCAATCACTAACATCTCTGCAATCACTAACATCTCTGCAATCACTAACATCTCTGCAACAACTAACATCTCTGTAATCACTAACATCTCTGCAACAACTAACATATCTGCAACAACTAACATCTCTGCAACAACTAACATCACTGCAATCACTAACATCTCTGCAACAACTAACATCTCTGTAACAACTAACATATCTGCAACAACTAAAATCTCTGCAACAACTAATATATCTGCAACAACTTACATCTCTGCAATCACTAACATCTCTGCAATCACTAACATCTCTGCAACAACTAACATCTCTGCAATCACTAACATCTCTGCAATCACTAACATCTCTGCAATCACTAACATCTCTGCAACAACTAACATCTCTGCAATCACTAACATCTCTGCAATCACTAACAACTCTGCAACAACTAACATCTCTGCAATCACTAACATCTCTGCAACAACTAACATCTCTGCAATCACTAACATCTCTGCAATCACTAACATCTCTGCAATCACTAACATCTCTGCAATCACTAACATATTTTCAATCACTAACATCTCTGCAACAACTAACATCTCTGCAATCACTAACATCTCTGCAATCACTAACATATTTTCAATCACTTACATCTCTGCAATCACTAACATCTCTGCAACAACTAACATCTCTGCAATCACTATCATATTTTCAATCACTAACATCTCTGCAATCACTAACATCTCTGCAACAACTAACATCTCTGCAATCACTAACATATTTTCAATCACTAACATCTCTGCAACAACTAACATCTCTGCAATCACTAACATATTTTCAATCACTTACATCTCTGCAATTACTAACATCTCTGCAACAACTAACATCTCTGCAATCACTAACATCTCTGCAATCACTAACATCTCTGCAATCACTAACATCTCTGCAATCACTAACATATTTTCAATCACTAACATCTCTGCAACAACTAACATCTCTGCAATCACTAACATCTCTGCAATCACTAACATATTTTCAATCACTTACATCTCTGCAATCACTAACATCTCTGCAACAACTAACATCTCTGCAATCACTAACATATTTTCAATCACTAACATCTCTGCAACAACTAACATCTCTGCAACAACTAACATCTCTGTAACAACTAACATCTCTGCAACAACTAACAACTCTGTAACAACTAACATCTCTGCAACAACTAACATCTCTGCAATCACTAACATCTCTGCAATCAATAACATCTCTGCAACAACTAACATCTCTGCAATCACTAAAATCTCTGCAACTACTAAAATCTCTGCAACAACTAACATCTCTGCAACAACTAACATCTCTGTAACAACTAACATCTCTGCAACAACTAACATCTCTGTAACTACTAACATCTCTGCAACAACTAACATCTCTGCAACAACTAATATATCTGCAACAACTAACAACTCTGCAACAACTAACATCTCTGCAATCACTAACATCTCTGCAATCACTAACATATCTGCAACAACTAACATCTCTGCAATCACTAACAGCTCTGCAACAACTAAGATTTCTGCAACAACTAACATC
Organism: Meghimatium bilineatum; assembly: GCA_034231615.1. Lineage (NCBI taxonomy): Eukaryota > Metazoa > Mollusca > Gastropoda > Stylommatophora > Philomycidae > Meghimatium > Meghimatium bilineatum. The sequence goes on along the minus strand of CM067319.1, from coordinate 18,676,840 downwards.
TCTGCAATCACTAACATCTCTGCAACAACTAACATCTCTGCAATCACTAACATCTCTGCAACAACTAACATCTCTGCAATCACTAACATCTCTGCAACAACTAACATCTCTGCAATCACTAACATCTCTGCAATCACTAACATCTCTGCAACAACTAACATCTCTGCAACAACTAACATCTCTACAATCACTAACATCTCTGCAACAACTAACATCTCTGCAACAACTAACACCTCTGCAACAACTAACATCTCTGCAATCACTAACATCTCTGCAACAACTAACATCTCTGTAACAACTAACATCTCTGCAACAACTAACATCTCTGCAACAACTAACATCTCTGCAACAACTAACATCTCTGCAACAACTAACATCTCTGCAATCACTAACATCTCTGCAATCACTAACATCTCTGCAAGCACTAACATCTCTGCAACAACTAACATCTCTGCAGTCACTAACATCTCTGCAATCACTAACATCTCTGCAATCACTAACATCTCTGCAAGCACTAACATCTCTGCAATCACTAACATCTCTGCAATCACTAACATCTCTGCAATCACTAACATCTCTGCAACAACTAACATCTCTGCAATCACTAACATCTCTGCAATCACTAACATCTCTGCAATCACTAACATCTCTGCAATCACTACCATCTCTGCAATCACTAACATATCTGCAACAAATAACTTCTCTGCAATCACTAACATCTCTGCAATCACTAACATCTCTGCAATCACTAACATCTCTGCAACAACTAACATCTCTGCAATCACTAACATCTCTGCAATCACTAACATCTCTGCAATCACTAACATCTCTGCAACAACTAACATCTCTGCAATCACTAACATCTCTGCAATCACTAACATCTCTGCAATCACTAACATCTCTGCAATCACTAACATCTCTGCAATCACTAACATCTCTGCAACAACTAACATCTCTGTAATCACTAACATCTCTGCAACAACTAACATATCTGCAACAACTAACATCTCTGCAACAACTAACATCACTGCAATCACTAACATCTCTGCAACAACTAACATCTCTGTAACAACTAACATATCTGCAACAACTAAAATCTCTGCAACAACTAATATATCTGCAATAACTTACATCTCTGCAATCACTAACATCTCTGCAATCACTAACATCTCTGCAACAACTAACATCTCTGCAATCACTAACATCTCTGCAATCACTAACATCTCTGCAATCACTAACATCTCTGCAACAACTAACATCTCTGCAATCACTAACATCTCTGCAATCACTAACATCTCTGCAACAACTAACATCTCTGCAATCACTAACATCTCTGCAACAACTAACATCTCTGCAATCACTAACATCTCTGCAATCACTAACATCTCTGCAATCACTAACATCTCTGCAATCACTAACATATTTTCAATCACTAACATCTCTGCAACAACTAACATCTCTGCAATCACTAACATCTCTGCAATCACTAACATATTTTCAATCACTTACATCTCTGCAATCACTAACATCTCTGCAACAACTAACATCTCTGCAATCACTATCATATTTTCAATCACTAACATCTCTGCAATCACTAACATCTCTGCAACAACTAACATCTCTGCAATCACTAACATATTTTCAATCACTAACATCTCTGCAACAACTAACATCTCTGCAATCACTAACATATTTTCAATCACTTACATCTCTGCAATCACTAACATCTCTGCAACAACTAACATCTCTGCAATCACTAACATCTCTGCAATCACTAACATCTCTGCAATCACTAACATATTTTCAATCACTAACATCTCTGCAACAACTAACATCTCTGCAATCACTAACATCTCTGCAATCACTAACATATTTTCAATCACTTACATCTCTGCAATCACTAACATCTCTGCAACAACTAACATCTCTGCAATCACTAACATATTTTCAATCACTAACATCTCTGCAACAACTAACATCTCTGCAACAACTAACATCTCTGTAACAACTAACATCTCTGCAACAACTAACAACTCTGTAACAACTAACATCTCTGCAACAACTAACATCTCTGCAATCACTAACATCTCTGCAATCAATAACATCTCTGCAACAACTAACATCTCTGCAATCACTAAAATCTCTGCAACTACTAAAATCTCTGCAACAACTAACATCTCTGCAACAACTAACATCTCTGTAACAACTAACATCTCTGCAACAACTAACATCTCTGTAACTACTAACATCTCTGCAACAACTAACATCTCTGCAACAACTAATATATCTGCAACAACTAACAACTCTGCAACAACTAACATCTCTGCAATCACTAACATCTCTGCAATCACTAACATATCTGCAACAACTAACATCTCTGCAATCACTAACAGCTCTGCAACAACTAAGATTTCTGCAACAACTAACATCTCTGCAATCACTAACATCTCTGCAACAACTAACATCTCTGCAATCACTAACATCTCTGCAACAACTAACATCTCTGCAATCACTAACATCTCTGCAACAACTAACATCTCTGCAATCACTAACATCTCTGCAATCACTAACATCTCTGCAACAACTAACATCTCTGCAATAACTAACATCTCTGCAATCACTAACATCTCTGCAACAACTAACATCTCTGCAACAACTAACATCTCTGCAACAACTAACATCTCTGCAATCACTAACATCTCTGCAACAACTAACATCTCTGCAACAACTAACACCTCTGCAACAACTAACATCTCTGCAATCACTAACATCTCTGCAACAACTAACATCTCTGTAACAACTAAAATCTCTGCAACAACTAACATCTCTGCAACAACTAACATCTCTGCAACAACTAACATCTCTGCAACAACTAACATCTCTGCAATCACTAACATCTCTGCAATCACTAACATCTCTGCAAGCACTAACATCTCTGCAACAACTAACATCTCTGCAGTCACTAACATCTCTGCAATCACTAACATCTCTGCAATCACTAACATCTCTGCAATCACTAACATCTCTGCAATCACTAACATCTCTGCAAGCACTAACATCTCTGCAACAACTAATATCTCTGCAACAACTAACATCTCTGCAACAACTAACATCTCTGCAATCACTAACATCTCTGCAATCACTAACATCTCTGCAATCACTAACATCTCTGCAACAACTAACATCTCTGCAATCACTAACATCTCTGCAATCACTAACATCTCTGCAACAACTAACATCTCTGCAATCACTAACATCTCTGCAATCACTAACATCTCTGCAATCACTAACATCTCTGCAATCACTAACATCTCTGCAACAACTAACATCTCTGTAATCACTAACATCTCTGCAACAACTAACATATCTGCAACAACTAACATCTCTGCAACAACTAACATCACTGCAATCACTAACATCTCTGCAACAACTAACATCTCTGTAACAACTAACATATCTGCAACAACTAAAATCTCTGCAACAACTAATATATCTGCAACAACCTACATCTCTGCAATCACTAACATCTCTGCAATCACTAACATCTCTGCAACAACTAACATCTCTGCAATCACTAACATCTCTGCAATCACTAACATCTCTGCAATCACTAACATCTCTGCAACAACTAACATCTCTGCAATCACTAACATCTCTGCAATCACTAACATCTCTGCAATCACTAACATCTCTGCAATCACTAACATCTCTGCAATCACTAACATCTCTGCAATCACTAACATCTCTGCAACAACTAATATCTCTGCAACAACTAACATCTCTGCAATCACTAACATCTCTGCAATCACTAACATCTCTGCAACAACTAACATCTCTGCAACAACTAACATCTCTGCAATCACTAACATCTCTGCAATCACTAACATCTCTGCAACAACTAATATCTCTGCAACAACTAATATCTCTGCAACAACTAACATCTCTGCAACAACTAACATCTCTGCAATCACTAACATCTCTGCAGCAACTAACATCTCTGCAATCATATTTCTGCAATGACATATCTGCAATCACATCTCTGCAATCAGTAACATCTCTGCAATCAGTAACATTTTGCAAATGTCTTTCAGCTCTATATTTAATAATATCTACAGGATCATTCTCATCTGTTCAGATATGAACTTTTGCCTTAATTTTATATTATATTTCCACCATTTCCTCAATATTCTCTATTATATTAATCTCCATTATTACCTTAGTAATCTCGATTATGTTAGTATCCACGATTGCCGTCGTCTCTTCTATTACCTAAGTCTCTAACATTACTGCAGCTAAATCCTTTTCTAAGTTTCTTTCTACCTAAATCTCTTGCATTAATCTCTTCTATTATCTTAATTTTCATAATACGTTTACTTCCTTAATTATATTAATCGGTACTCTGTCAATAAACCCATCAATTATATTAATCTCCAAAATTATCCATTAACTTGATTTCCACCACTTACTCTGATCTACATCATTATTTTAATGTTCCCAATTACTCACATCTTCCCTATGACCCTAGTCTGCATTTCGCATGATCTTGTATCTAATTTTCAAACTGGGAATCGAAATTAAGACATAGCTCTAGCGGAGAGCCATGCTACCCATTTCTTGTACTTATAGTCCATACCGTGGGGCGTTAGTTAGCATGTCCTTCTGTTTCGTGTGCTGCTAATCCTTTCCAATAAAGATGTACCGCCATTCCTCAAGAATCTCAGTTTTCTTCGTGTTCTTCATCTTGTCTGTTGTCACGATTGGCTCCATCATTTCTTTTCTCATAATACGTCCACAAAATGAATAGCTTCTTTCCGATGCGAGGGAACATCAAATTTGTACATTAACATTGTTTGATGATATTATCATTACGTTTTCAGATTCCTAATCCCTCTCCCCCATAAGTAGTTCTAAGCTGAACATGGTTTTCAGTACTTTTTAAGGACTATTACTAAGAATCTAGCCGAATATGTAATCAATGCACCTACCCACCTTTTTAAAAACTATTTTTTTCACGAGGTCATAATATTTCTAATTAAAAAGAGAATAGTTAAACACAAAGACTTTGAATTACATGTTTTAAATTTTAAGAATTCCCACATCCGAGCTTCCTTTTCCACCCTAAATAAAGACATCTCTACCGCTCTGTTGGTAATTTCAACATAATTCGTGTGAACACAAAACAAACACTAACTAATTATTTCGTTATCTAACACAAATTATTCAATGTTTTTCCTTTCATGTTGGTTCTCAGATAATTTATCTAATTCCCGGTTATCGCCGTTCAATCGATCAATTGATTAAAAAGTCTTGATTTCATAGTGACCCATTTTCGTGTGCACAGGTGTGACGGAGAATAATGTGGAGTATCGAATCGCTCTACAAAGCTCAAAGATGTGCAGCCTAACAAGGTTTTGGACTGATGAGGCAAGGATTTCTAGATAGATAAGGCTATGAAAATGGATTTGTGGCGTCACAAAACGCCCAGTCGTATAGATAAACAACAGTTCTATTATATAACCTTGACTTTCCTTTATATTTTGTGCTATACTTGGTAGAAAGTGTGCTTGAAAGATCATGTTATTACTATTATCATTACATTAACACTGAACGACTGGAAATAACAGACATGATCATTGTACTAACACTGCCATATTAACAAACAGTCAATGTACATGGGTACTGCAATTAATGCATTAACACACAGTCAAGGCACATGGGTATTACAATTGAGGTATCAACACAGTCAATATACAGGGGTACTGCAATACATGATGATGGTGTTTCTCCTTCGCAAGAGAAGATGAGCATGAGATGGAAAACAATTAATGGGATGAACAAGTAGAAAAAAACACATCTGTGATTGTCTAATTTGTTTGTGAGTTCATAGGTGCCCGATGAGTTCGATTCGTGCCAAGAAAGTTTTATTGCAGTGCATGCAGGAGGGTTCGGGGTAGGAGAATTTTCGGATTTGTCCTTCTGCTTCCGTCGCTTGTAAATTTCCAGCAGTGTTCTTTCTTTTTCAAATTTAGTGATGCCAGAAGTCATCTAGGTGTGACAAGCTGAGTGATCAAGGGATGTAGTCTCCCAGGAGTAAGAATTGATGCTGCATTGCTTGAGAGAGCTTTTTAAGAGATCCATGAAACGCTTTTTCTGCCCTCCGCTTGAAAGTTCACCATCGCACAGCTCCACATAGAATATTCTCTGGAAGGCGATTGTCTGACATACGAAAGATATGGCCAGTCCAGCTGGGTTGGAATCTATTCAGAAGTGCATGGATGCTTTGCAGACGAGACTTTTAAAGGACTTTCATTTCTGGTACTCGATCCTGCGAACGTATTTCTATGAGGTTTCTTAGGCACCGAAAGTGGACAGAGTTAAGTTGTCGAACGTGTCTCGCATTGGGAATCCAGGATGATGCAGCATAGAGCAGTGTTGGTAGAACCACTGGACGATAGACGTCCAACCTAGTTGTCAAACGGAGACCACGCCTGATCCAGACGATGTCACGAAGGCTCCTAAACGCCGACTAGCGCGAGCAATACGCAGGGCAATAATATCTTCAATTGTCGCAGTTTGCGATAAGGCGCTGTCGAGATATACAAACTTATTGGCCATATTGAGTTTTTGTCCTTTTACTGTGATTACTGGTTATTTGTAGGGGACAATTGGCGCTATTTGATGCATTACTAATGTCACGGTGCTGATAGTGAGACCGAACGCATCACAGGTCCACAAAAAAAAGAAGTCCATGCTGTCTTGCATATATTTCAGACTGGTAGCTTTGTGTGCACAGTCGTCGACAAAAAAGGGGTCTCGAACAATGTTTGTCTTAGTTTTGGTCTTGGCCTTCAATCTACTAAGATTGAATAGCCCTCCATCAGCTCGATAGTGAAAGCAAATTCTTGCACTTTTATTTTGGAAGGTCTTATTTAACATGACAGAGACCACCATGCTGAAGAGCATCGGAGCCAGGACACAACCCTGCTTGACACAGTTACGTACTGGAAACGGGGTTTGAGTGTGCGCCGTTATCTTGCACACAGGCTGTCATACCATCATGAAACTGACGAACTATGTTGGTGATTTTTTCGGGACATCCAAATTTGGCCATGATCTTCCATAGTCCTTCGCGATTTACAGTGTCGAATGCCTTAGTTAGGTCGACAAATGTGGTGTAGAGACCAATGTTCTATTCGCGACACTTTTTCTGTAGTTATCTGTCAGTGAATATCATGCCAACCGTACCTTTGCCTGGTCAGAAGCCACATTGGCTATCTGGAAGGAAACCTGTTTCAAGACGGGCTTGCAGTCTGTTTAACAGGACTCGTGCCTGCTATAAAGCAGAGATATGCCTCGATGGTTGTCGAATGCCAGGCGGTTTCCTTTTCTCTTGTATAGATGTATGATGTATTCTTAAAGTCGTGTGGTATCGCTTCCAGATTTCACATTGTTTGGAATAGCTCTGTGAGTTTAACAGTCATAACAGGGTAACTGACGGCGTAAACATCGGCTGAAATCTGGAGCTGGCACTTTTCCTACGGACAAATTTGAGATTGCTTTTTCCATCTCATCAAAGCAAGAGCGCTCCGATAATGAATTATTGATTGGTATTTGTGTTATGCGCGCAATCGCTTCGTCGTTAATGTTGAAGGGGAAGTTTACGTACATTTTCAAAATGTTCAGCTCAGCGTTTGAGAATTTCCTCTCTGTCAGTGATGGTATGCTTTCCATCTGCACTTAGAAGAAGACACGTTCCTAAAGACTAAGGGACATAGATTGCCTTTAACGTGGAATAAAATTTCTGTATATTATTGCTGTCAGCGTAATGCTGTATCTCTTTTGTTTTGCTACTAAATCATGAGTCATGCATTACCCTAACTTTTTTGTGCGTGTTCCTGTGAGTTTTCGTACAGCTACTTTTTTGCTGGTTGATGTGGGGTCGTTTAAATAAGCTTTGTGCTGTTTGTGCTTGTTGTCCAGGAAAGCTTTGATCTGTACATCGTTTTCGTCAAGCCAGCCTTGATGCCTGCGAATAGCAGCGCCCACCTCTTCTTCTGTAGTTCGGTAGATAGTACTACGGAGATTTTCCCAGATGTTTTGAATATCTATGGAGTCGACTGTCAATAGTTGAATTTTGGTATCCAGTGACGCTGTTTATAAAGTGGCTCTTTCGTTTTTTTCGATAAAGTCGTTTTGTCTGTTTGCTATTTTAAGGTCACCGGAGATACAGTGTATGGAAAATCATTTTGGAGACTAGTAATCTGTCGTCCGTCCAGCAGTCAGCGCTACACATGGATTTAGTGACTCACATCCTGCTTTTCACGTTGTCTCACGATGGCATAATGAATTTGATGCCACTATTTTGATCGTGGGTGCATCCATGAAGTCTTATTACGGTGAGGTAATTGAAAGATAGTGTTGGAGGTGAGTAGGTTAAATGATGCGCATGTTTCGAGCAGTATCTGTCCATTGCTATTCCATTTACCAATTCCATGCTTCTACGGCACACCATCCCAGAACGGCCAATCCGAACCCTCTCGTGCGCTAAAGTCACCAAGAGTGATGCGTTTGTCGATTTGGGGGTTTCCTGTATGTTTTTTTTCAAGTCTCCATAGAACTTTTCTTTCTGTTCATCGGGGTTCGTCATAGTCGGGGCATACACGCTAACGAATGTTGCATTCCGCTTGTTAGAAAGTGGAAGGCGAACAGTCATCAGCCGGTCATTAATGCCATTTGGAGGTCCAGCCATCTTTCTGGCTAGGTTAGTTTTAATCGCAAAACCAATTACAGCTTCGCCTTTCACTTTTTCTTTTTTCTTCCAATCCAGAAGAAGGAATATCCAGTGCACTGTTCCACAAATTCACCTTCCTCAGATAGTCGTGTCTCGCTGAGGGCAGCTATGTTAATTATGCACCTTGCTAGCTCTTTCGCTACAAGCGCGATACGTCTTTCTGTGTGCGACCTCAACGCGGTCGTGTAGGGTGCGCACATTCCATGCGCCAATTATGAGTGGACTCACATTACTTTTTCTTGTTTTCCTGTAGTTATTACCGCTAAGTATGGATCCCTACCAGCCGCGGTATGCTGGCCTGGGTCATGGTGAGACAAGCAATCTTCAGGGCACCTTTTCTAGCTCCTTCCTCTGGCTAAGGAGGTGATCAGTGCTTCTTTTATAGGACTGCTCTTCCACCCAGACGGCTTCCGGGCTCCAGATATGCCTCAGTGTCACTGGAGAACGACCGCATGGCCTAAGGCACCTACGTGCAGGTTTGTGACTATGGTTGCCAGTGTATCCACACCTGCCACTTTACCACTCGCCCATCGCCGCAAGACTTCTTTGTGAGGATTGATGAGGTGATGATGAAAGCCATGACTTGCACAATGAAAATTGGATTAATGTGAGGGAGAATTGCACAATGTCGTCAGCCTCACTCTCTCGCTCCTACACATATGGTCTCAGTGGCAATACAAGTCAAGACAACTGAGTGTGTGTCGGATGCAGTATATGACCAGGGTATCTTACTGTCACATTGTGCTATTTGACGCTCTACGACGCTAACCGAATGACCCCTTTCTGCCCAGTAGTCCATGTTAGTTGGGCATGTTAGTATGTGGGCACCAGTAATAAATCTGACCTTATTCTTAAGTTGTTTCTAGTTGCTGCACGACGGAAAAGCTAGTTTTTACAGAAATTTGTGAATTTAAAAGACACTTCTTGCAGGCTTCCTGCAAGTATTGTTGCTTCCCATAGACCTTGGAACAAATATTCCAAGTAAACACTACTAGCACTAGTTTATTTGGTTTAGAAAACTGTTCGGTTTACAGCCACCAACAGTGTGAAGTAATAATTTTCTCATTTTCATAATTTACAGCTTGACTGCGATATCTTGTGATGATATATTGTATAAGCTCACAACCAATACATGTAGTAATTTTAAATCAGCTTGATGGTTCACTGTCTGGCTCTATAACAAAAAGTTACAGAAATAGTCAGTGGCGGCCAATGTAACAATTTTAATATTCGCAGCAGGCACTTCTACTTTATGACAAATCAGAAAACAATAGCCTAATTTGGAACAGTAATATTTCGGCTAATCGCTGGGAACAAACACAATAACAGACAAAACTCGACGCTTCTAACAAAAGGCCTATAAGAACGACACTATTCACGTTCACTTGACGGCACTGAAAATTGAGAGCTAAATATAGAAAAGAAAAAGAAAACTACTGATCTTCTACATTAAAAAATGCTGGGTTCATGGCTGGATAGGATTGCTACCAATGTTTTTGGCTGACCAGTAAATATGGCTTTACGGGTCGCATTTTACCCCACCACTCTTAGTCTATTCCAAATTTTTTGTCATGTATTCTTTGTAAGCAAAAAATCCCCCCCCCCCCTCCCGAGTCCTATAAAAAGAGAGTCGTTGACTTTCTTCTCATATCACCCAAAAATAATATCTAATGGCTATCGACATCTTGCATTCAGATTATTTTATTTCTACCCCCTCCCAGAAACGTGTCGGTGATAATCCAATTTCACAATTTTTCTCCGTTGCATCCCACGTCCCTGAAATATTTATATGGATACCAAAGAGAGGTATGGTCCACATTGAGAACCGTTGGTCTAGTTCAATATTATTACAAAGATATGGAATCACGCGAGCACAAATTATATGTAAACAAAGAAAGGGGTTATCACTGTTGAATACGTGTGTTTGTGATTATGAAACTTTGAAGTAATAAGGACTATACACAACAGGACAGAAGAATACAATAGAAGATAAGGCAGGCTTCTACGTGGTATCGATGATACAGGCCTCCGAGCTCGTCAGGCACAACTATGTGTTTACAGGAGTATCAATGTTTTAAAATTATACGATTAAACAACATAGGCATATACGGAGATTATTACTGGCATTTTAATTGTGTGTACACCGCACAGAATAATGAGATGTAAAGAGCAATACGGACGTTTAGAAAATTGAGCCTCCATAGAAAGTTGAACTTTTGATTTTATGCTGACTCATTCTGTTTTGTAAACCATTAACTATATTTCAACGTGCGGTTCAATCTATTTTATGACCTCCTTCAATAGTTGTTCTCTGTTTTTACTTAATATCGGGTACCCGTAGTACAAGTTCTGATACAGTCAAGCAGATGCGACGTCCATGCCCGAATTTATTTCAGACAACCCATTCACCCCCATATATTTTGTGTTTTTGGTTATACCATGGCGTATTCATTGATTATATATATATATATATATATATATATATATATATATATATATATATATATATATATATATATATATATATACTGTACCACCAATGCCTAACCACCTAAAAAAACAGACCAGATCTTAAACAAGAGATTAAGTGTAACCGAATACACATTGGTACTAACACACTAAAAATGGAACTGGTTAAATAGATAGTATGTACCTTATATAACCTTACAACCTCCGCAATGGCATCTGCCATGAAATTTACATAACAAGAACATACAATTTTAGTGGCACGTGATATTGTGAAGCCATGCACATCTTTGCTACTACAGTTCTGATAGTTTTTCTGCTATTTTTGGGATGTTTTCATTACGATTTGAAAATAAAAAAAGGTGGCCTTCAAAGAAAAGGTTTGTCCCAAATGTAGGGGTGTACAGGGTTGTCATTTAAGAATACTAACCTTATCGGACGTGTCAAAGACTTATATAGCAGCCATTCCGTATGACGTAATAACAACACATTCCGTTCTCCTGCTAATAAGGAAGAATGTGATATCAAGCGTAGAAAAAGAAAATAACACATAGGAAGAAACAGTAACAGATAGGGAAAAAATAGTAAAAGATCTATCTATTGTCTTTTCTAGAAATTCTGTTAGGCATTAGAGTTGAAGTTTTCTGTCTTTGGGCATATTTGTTTAGCTTGTTTAGCTGGTTAGAACGTGGTTTTTAAACAATCTCTCTGATTGAATCTTATCATCTTGTTCTTGGTCTTCATCTTGCTGTGTAGCCGTTTATTCTGATGTATTTGTACGCCTGGATGACTGGTTGTGATGGTTC